>VDFB02021626.1:198958-225299 GCA_007258455.2 Sequoia sempervirens
AAGTATGGAGAACAAATGACCTTGCCATTTATGAAACTTCTTTTCAAGCTTTTGAAAAACCCAATCTCATGTTTCACACAACGAAGGTGACAAGGCAAGATATCTGACAAATTTATTGGGGCCCTCCATTTCCAAACTTATCTTGACAATCAATAATAACCCACACAATTCTGTTACAAGGAGAGCAGCTTGATACAACACTCAGAAAGACCACTTTCAGACAACAAAATAGCAGACTTGCCCTTCCATTTATCATGTTTTGTAGAGAAAAAAAAGGCATTTTCCAAGTTGGCCTCTAGGATCTCAAAATCCTCAGGCTCAAGAAAGTCATTAAAAGGACAATTTTCCTTTGCTGAGCAGACATCATAAATTACAAAACGAGAATTAACTGGTTCATATTTTAGATTTAACAGTACTTGCAATTTCTAGAACAGTGTCAAAGAGAACTGTATGAAGATTCAGTCAGAATTGGATTTTTTGGCCACACTGCACTGTTCTGGACCTAATATACCGTTTTTAAATTGCAAAATAGTAAGTAAAAAACAATTCAGAAAATGTGAACCAAATAAATAAAAAATAACTGATATAAATTCTACTTTCGGGCTACAATATTGATGGCAGACTTTATATCTGTGACTTCTTCTGGGAATATATATTTCTTTATTATTATACATATTTGTGCATGATTATGTATTTTCATGAATTTGCTTTCTGATAAAGCTTTATAATTTTAATATAATTTTAATTTATTTTTAAATCATGGTTATGCTATATTGACCAAAGGTTGGGTTGCTTGCAGGCATATATTATCTTTCTTGTCAATTAAATAGGGCAGATTGTCAAGCCTTGTGTTACCCTTGTCACCATTTTGAATTGAGTCACTTGCAGTTAAAATAATGATTTTATTTCGAGTAGGGATATGCATTACAATCATTGAGCTCATTGCCATTCTCATGAAAACAATAACATGCAAGATACGAAATTAGTTTGTCTTTTATAGGAGAGACTAATTTATGTTGTTCTGTTTCTGCAGAAGTTCAACAAATGAAAGATCTAGGAAAACTAATTGAACGATGGCAGATGAATTCTGACAATGGCACATGTTCTGACAGTGATAGTATAAATAAGCATATGCACAAGCATGATGAACATGTACCTAATGGTTCTCATGTGGTAGAAATGGCTGAGAAAGAATGGCATTCCCCAGTAAGCCAACTCAATAAGATGAATGAAAAGCTGAAATTATTACAGAAGGAACTTGAAGCAGCAAACAAGGAAACATTATCAGAACAAACAAAAGTGAAGGAACTTGAAGTCCCAAGCAAGGATCAAGAAATTAAATACAAGGAAACCAAACTGCTGAGTGAGGGGGCTGATAGTGAAACACAATTGTTGCAAGGAAAATGCAAAGAAATGGAAAGGGAGTTGGAAGAACAATATAAAGAGAATATGCAAGCTGAGATAGAATATCTGATGTTACATAATGCAGCCATTAGAAGCGTTTCTTTGGTGGAAAATGAAATGTCTCCTGTGCAGATGAAGGGTTCTGAGCATGGTATGTGTTCTGACAGTGATAGTTTAAGTAAGCATCTTCACATGTATGATTCACCTAATGCACCTGATGGTTCTTATGTGGAGGAAAAGCCTGAGAGAGAAAGGCCTTCAGAGGGAAACCAAATCGATAAGATGAATGTAAAGCTGAAATTACTACAGAAGGAACTTGAAGCAGCAAATAAGAGAACATCATCAGAACAGACAAAAATGAAGGAACTTGAAGTTCTATACAAGGATCAAGAAATTAAACAGAAGGAAACCAAACTGCCAAGTGGGGGGTCTGCAAGTAAATTGCAATCTTTGCAAGAAAAGTGTAAAGAAATGGAAAGGGAGTTGGAAGAACAATATAAAGAGAATATGCAAGCTGAGATAGAATTTCTACTGATAAATAATGCAGCCACAAGAAGCATTGCTTTGGTGGAAAATGAAACATCTCTTTTGCAGGAACAGAAAGATCTGGTCATCAAACAACTTCAGACTGCTTTGAAGCTTAAACATGCGAAAGGTCGTGCACTCTCATTGAAGGACCAATTAACAGAATTGGAGAATGCTTGCGGGAGTTTGTTAGAAGTGGAAGAGGTTATCACATTACACAACAAAGTGTGCAGATCTAGTTTATTCTCTTTCATTCAGTTTATTTTGTTTTGTATTGCCATTCTTTTAATATTTGCACAGTCCCCTTATGTGCCAAACTTGGTTCCAACCTAAATGTTGCATGTGTAGATTATAGTTTATTTTTAGGAATAACTGAAGAGTTGTTGGGCCTTCCTAGGAGCCCTGCATTTTTAATGTAAATCTTTTTGGTGTCTATGACGAATGCTTGCTCGTTTTAGCGAGCAGCTTTAAAAAGGAAGCACAGTTGAGGTAAAAGAGCTGGTAATAATATTTGGGATATTTCTCGATATGGTCCCAAATGTTTTGTAAATTATCATTACTCTAGTCATTGATATTTTTTACATATTAGCATAATTACTTGAGCTACTTTTTCTCTTTTTTGTCAGCGAATTCTAGTTAAAAAATTCCTGAGCAGGGTCAAATTTTTCATCTTGATATTGTTTATGAGCTTATTAGAATTAGTTTTGCTATAAGCCAGGCTCTAACCTTTATATTTCTTTGTCATGAAAGTAGAATATGGTGGTTAGAATTCAAATGGTAAATCAACACCAAGTAAAATACTACAGCAAACACCAAATATGTTTGGTGTTTTTGTTGGGATTTTCTGACGACTAGATATAATTATTGCTGAAAAGTGTGTTTTTACTGCCGTCCTCTTTCGTAGGACCCCATCAGTGCGGCACAAAATTTCACAATATGGAAATTGTTGAGATTTGCTCTAAATCATTTGGGAATGAATCTAAAACTATATTGTATTGTATTTTTTAAGTTCAGTGTACATTATACGTGGCTAAATTGCTTGTTTGGTTAAGCACATATTGTGAGATCATTATAATATTCGATTTGAACAGTTTGGGGTTTAGGAGGCCATTAAAATATTCTTTTAGGTAGTTAATTAATTATAGGTTTTAACCATCGTATGCATAAATATTTAGGTCATTACAGGTGTGATATTTTGTCCATTTGTCCTAATCTGCTAGCACTGCTGTTAATTTTTGAGCATTTGGTTGACTGCTTAACAACTTTGCCATTGAACCACATACAATATTTGATTTTTGTTGTTGTTCAAGAGTTGTGTTTTAGTTTGTAATTCAACTGAAGAATCCACATTACAAAATATCTGAGTAATTGGGCTTGCATTGGACGTACATTTCATAACTTTAGATTTATTTTATACAGTTAATCCAAACATATGTTCTGAAGTATTCGATTTCCATTGGGGGCTTGGTGGGGTGATAAGTTGGGACACTTTGTTGCTGATGCTAAATGTTAAAACTTGGATTGAAGCTGTTGGGTTTCTGTGCACCCGCTGCTCGTGGGCCAGCCAGATATAGCCTGGATTCTTATCAAATTCTAGCAGCATTGATGATGCTCCTCGTTTTAAATGTACAGAATGGTAAAATCAGAAGGCTATTTATCGAGTTTTTTTCCCATAAACTAGCAATGGCAACGCTGAGATACTGGATTTATATTTTGATCTAGCAATTGGGTTTTGTCGAGCTGCTATGGTAAGTTGATAGGAATTATAAGAAATTTGAATATAAGAAGTTACAACAACCAATACGACAAAACACTGGGAACAACAAAGGAAAGGAAATCCAAACAATCAAGTTAGAAAAGGAATACTCCGCCACCTGCCAGCACCACCTGCCCCCCTTTCTGAATATCTATTATAGCAAATAGCTGATTCGGTTTACCAGATGTGTGTATCCTGACTAGGAGTGAATTATTCCCGCATCCACTATGTTGAATCTGCCAGCCAATTGAAACAGTCGACCTGGAGTTATTTATTTATCAGGGGACAACAGCAACAAACTGTGGCAGTCACTAGGTTTCCACATGATGACATTTAACTAATTTTTATCTGGATGGTTGTCTTCTGTTTGCTCTTCTCTGGATTAGCCTCTCTTTGTGTTTGCTTTTTGTCTTGGAAGGCCATTAGAAGTGGCATAGATGTACACAAATGCTACTACAAAGAATAAGGAGATTTTTGCTAGATTACGTTGTTGGTAATTCTTACCCAATGGTAGACACAATAAAGGATTATCATTTTCAAAATTGCTGGTCTGGGTTTGGGGTTAGGGTATTTTGGTAAGGTATTTATTTATTGGGTATGGGTATATATGTAATTTAAAGATTATAAAAATAGTAATACTTATAATTATTAATAAATATAATATTTAAATCTCATGATTTACAAAAAGAAATTGATAAATTCACAATGTGATAGTTCAATGATTCATACGATTTCAATACAAAATGAAAATTACAATTAGTATTAATAATTTTCATATTGATCTTTATTGATAGCATCAATGTCAACATTTAGTTTAATTTCATTGAACCGCAATGTGTTGCAATGTTATTTGCACTAACCATTTTTTGTGTAGAAGTGATCTTATCTTGAGAGATTTCGATATGTTGTGCAATTGTAGTGTTCAATTTGACACAGTTAAAAGTTGGATCTCAATTCCTTGGCACTTCTTCATTGTAATAGTGTCTTTAGTGTGACAAGATGTAAGTTGGAGTGCACAAAGTTTAAACTCAATTTTTTTGCATCCAACTAATTGTGCTTAATTGAGTGGATATAGGAGTATGTACTTTAATTACACTACTCACAATTGATTGAATTTGCATACATTTACACTTACAAAACATAAACCATAATATATATTAGTGGAAAAAAAAAGAAAAAGATGCATACTTGAGAGAATTTTTATTGCAAGAGGTTACAAGGAAATAGATCCTTGGTCATGTGTCACCATTTATAAGTGTTTTTTTGTGCTTGTCTTGAAGAGTGCAAACATTATGAATCTATGAAGATATAAAGTGGCCAATCTCACTCAAGACAACACTTTGCATATCTAGATATAGAAATATTCTTTTGAATGCAATCTTTTATCCAACTACATTCTCTTCATCTCTATATTGATGTCACCCTTCTCGATGAAGAAAACATCTCCGAGTTATAACATTTTAGAGACAAAGAAAATCTTAGGAGATGCAAGGGCATGGCCATCTTGTTCCAATAGTCAATAATGATTTGTTGCACCCTTTTGAAAAATGCCTCTATGGAATCATGCTTCTTGGCTTTTTATATAGTCTTTATTTTCTCAACTATAGATTCCATTGTATAGTAAAATTTATCCAAACATGAATAATGTGTATTAGCAAACCTATATCATGTTGATGATGTGCCTAGTGAAATTCAAAATATATTCCACATGAACCCACCACTCATCATCTAGGATTTATGCTTTTGACTTTTTGGGCTCTTTGTTTTTGATTGTTTTCATACATTTTGTACTCTCCAAAAAGTGTTGATGATCATAGCATTCAATGTTTCTAGCACCTTCACAAGTCATCTCAAGAAAATTGTATGTGATATAAACTATGGCTCAACAACCTAACATGGTGTATAAGAGTAAAATAAATTAAAATATTAAAAAATAGATTGACAATTTTTTTTTTAAAAAAATATATTAAAGCAAATCATTTTCAACCATTCCATGTTTGAGAAGGCCCTAAAGATGGTTTGTGACATAATAATTTGTCACAAACATTTGAATATTTTTAGTGTCCATGTAAATCTTTTTGACACACTCAATTTCTATGTCAGTATCTTGCAAAATAAAGTTAAGTGAGTGGACAACACATGATGTGCAAAAAATATGCCTACATGTACCCTCCACTATTGAATCAATTGCCTTACAACTTAAGTGTTGTTCTTTATGACTTGGACAATGTTTTCAAGACCCACCATCTCAATGAATTGTATGAATATTTGATGATGAAAGTTGCATCCTTTTCTTGCCCCTCACAAACTTCTCCCTTAAAAAATACAACCCCTTATGGGACATTGCAATGCTATTGCTTAGAAGTTTATTTTTGCAATCTTTCCATCTATTAGGAAATGATACACTTTTATTTTGAGCCATGTATATTTGATTGCTCTTGATGATGCCTCTACAAAAGCTTTCTCCTTGACCAATAAGGTGGTATGTATCTTTTCATATTTATGGTTAATATAATTAGTAGGTGGATTGAAAATTGTCATCACTATATCCTACCAATATGGTGACTTAACAAGATTAAAAAGAAGTCCATTTCCATAAATGCAATAAGTAATGCTCTTATTTGCAACATCCCTTGCGTCATTTTTCAAGAACCTTATTAATGCACCTCTTTCATAGGGAAGAAAGGGGATAGTGGCATAAAAGGATGTGGGCTAGCTGATTGTATTAAGCTAGTAGGAGATTTCTATGACCCTTTCTTGGAAAGAGGTTGTATTCTTTCCTTTGATCTATTACTTACCATGTCAGTTATTCTTATTCTTTGATATATCCTATCATTTTTGTTTTGACAACTTTTATTTATTTGGCCTTGAACAAATTATTGTTCCTAAGTCGGTAATAGTGGATAGTTGAGATTTTAGTTGACTATATGAGCTCTTGTACTTATTCCCACAATGACTACAATGCTAACGATAATTCCCATCACCAAGAAGTTATTCAATCATAGTCGTATGCTATTAATGAGATGATGTTACATTTTAAATGAACTCTTTTACATGTTAGATGAATGAAAATTAGAACTACTAGCCATTCTATGTGAAGATAACAAAATATTTTTTCTTACAAATTTACCTCACAATACCAAAAATCACATTATAACCTCTATATCATGTATACAAGGTTTAAAAATATATTCAAAACATTTAAATTTTTTTAAAATTTGAAAAAAAATGATAAATATTCCCTGTGTACCTATTTCTCTCTTGTTGGTGTAGGTCTTTCTCTCTTATAGCCTTCACCTTCGAAGAAAAATGCAACAAGTTTTAAAAAATAACAATGAAAGTTTAGAGGCAAAAATATTGTTTTATTCACTTGTGTTTGTGAAATAAGGCAAAAGAGGTTAGGAGCTATTCTTTTAGGGTGAAATTAGGTTATTTATTTATTTTTGTTATATATATATATATATATATATATATATATATATATATATAACTTTTTAGATGGACACCCTATGAGTCTACTTGGTTTTTCCCAAGTTTGCTTAGGGTCTATTCTAAGCACCTTGGATACTATGTAGGACCCGTAGGGAACCCGAGGTGCTTGGGGTGGATAGTTGTCTTGGCTCTAGAATCAATCTTGATTCAAACCCATATGGGTACATGGGGTCTTGTTAAACCTTACAACATAACTCATTTTCATTAGCAATAATTTAAAGTTTAGACATTGTGACAATTGTTGCAATCTTCTTGTTTGTATTTTATAATGAGGAATAGGACCAAGGATTTCCTTCAACATGCAAGTGTCTATAGTAAGAGCTTACATAACTATATTGATTAATCAACAACTAAAGATTGACATTGCATGTATTGATTTTACAAGTTATGAAAAAAAACATAGAAACTAATGCCATGTGGTCATTTATGTTGGTTTGTGGAGATGTTATGTATAATGAAATGATTGAATTGCTAGGAAATAAATTATTTATTTATATAACATTTTGAAAATACAGGTCAAATGGCTATTGGTCAACCGATGAGAATATTTGGCTTCGATGAACTTAACAAGGACCAATTTTATGATGAGGATGAGTTTTGAGTCCTAGGAAAATTTGATAAAATGGATACCCCCCAGTCCTTGTGGGATGAAAATTATTAGGATGTACACAAATATGAAATAATTTATGATTGTAAACTTGCTATTCTATTGTATCACACTTAAACATTAAGTTAACCTTTGGTCTAGATGAAGAAGTAAATTCAACAATCATAAAAAAGTAATATTAAATAGTTTGATTATCTCATGTAAGGATAACTATTGTGTTTATTTGAAAAGCCTTACTTACCAATTTACCTTAAAAATAATACAACTAATTCTTTTTCTTGAACCCAACATTTCTTATGATAAGCAATATCAAAGAACAAAGAGACTTTTTGCTACTATATAGGAAATCTAAATTCAGATTTTGATATGGTTTAGTGGTTAATCCATGGGTCCCTTTTGTTAAATTGTAAGTTAAACCCTAGTTGCTATAGAAAATTTGTTGTAACTTTGATGTCTCAACCAGAGAATATGTGATATGGTAGAATAGAAAAATAACCATCTCCCTAAAAAATTATATGTAATAGAAAAGGTCACAATTAAATGTAATAATTCAATGGCTTGAGTCCAAACTTACCCATATAGAGGGATTCATTTGATGAATACAAAAAATAGTAATAGGATCTTATTAAGAGGCAAACTTTAGTCATTAAGTTGAAAAATTATATAATTAAATTTCATTGAATTACTTATGATAAGGTTTTCATGATATATTATCATAGTCCTATGCATCTTTTTTGTTCACATGTTTTTCTATATCCATTGCTTATTTTAATTATAGATTATTCAATTTGGGAGTCATTTACATGAATGCATTTACCTTCCTTAGAAATACTCACACATTAAAATTAATTATTGGTATACATGAGAGGGATTAAATGGGAGTAGCTAGTATATTACAAGAATATCAAATTTTTGTGTAGGCTTTTCCATTAACATGGCTGTTTTTTCTTTTGGAACCAACACAAGAAAAAGAACAAAGCTATCTAAAAGGATTAGAGGCAACAACATTTCAAAGATCTTGGCAACAATTAGTTAGCCTTCCTAAAGAGGGAACAAATGACCATCACAAAGATAAAGCCTCCCAAAATAATGTAATGTAAACTAAAGAATTCAATGAAAGATGACCTAACGCAATAGACCAATATACATTCAACACAACCATATATAAATTAGAAACAAAATAACCATTTATAGTAAATTTATTATTTATTTATAACAAAATATAATTTACTTACAAAATTACATAAAACTACAATAACTACAACAATTATCTATAGCTAAAATATTCTCTAACTATGGAACTTCTCACTCTTTCCTCTCCTCCTTCCCTTTTCTCCCTCATGAAGTCTCCATTCTTTTCTTCTCAACTTTGCTAAAACAAAGTTCCACTTCCCTCTTCTAATAGAGGTTATTCTTCTCTTTTCTCCCTTTTTGCTCTAACTTTTCCACACATTCTTTTTGCCCATAACAAATAACTAAATTGGCGTTGACTAAGAAACCCTTCAGATCTTGTTGCCAACTAGCCCCAACAAAATGAAAATGTTGTAGATCATGTGCCAACCAAGGAAAGATGGAAAAAAAAGAATATTGCTACGATTGACCAAAAATAACACAAAGTTATAATTTCCTCCATAAGAATGGAGAATAGTTAGAACAATGCCATGTAGCCCAAAATAATAGCCAAACAACTATGAAGTGGCAACAAAAAATGATAACGACCCAAGTGAAGTACCACACAGACAAGGAACGATCCAAAGCCGTTGATGCAACAATGGAAGAAGTCTATTGGCTAAGATACTTATTAGAAAATCAATTACTGCATGTAAAAGAGTTTACCATAAATTATTGCATAACAATTAGATTTCTAATGCAATTAAGAGTACAAAAAGATAAAAAGCTCTTTGATTTTAGAAAGACAACTGATAATTTATAAAAGATCATGATATATTCATTTTAAATAAATTAAATTGTATAAAATAACGATATTGGTATTATCCAACCAACCAAAAATATCTCATTTTAAACCTTTGCCAATGAGTCTTATCACGGTCTTGAGACTCAAGAAATCATTACATTTTAAAAATACAAATAATCCTTGTAGCATACTACACCTCTTGTCATACTTTTCAAGTAGTCTATAATAAACGACACTATCTTATCATAATTTGATTTAGGCTTATAACAACTTGTGAGTATCTTGTATCACAATTACAAGTCTAAAATCCATTTGAAACCAAAATAGCCCTCCTATAAAACCCTCTAAGAAAGCAAGTTGGTAAGAGACCCAATAGATAACAACACAAAATCGAAGGAAATTGTAAAAATAACCTATTATTATTTTTGGTGAGACATGATTGTTTGTAACCTTGATGTTCTTGCATCATACATGCTAAGTAAGAAAATTGTGAGCATGGTGCTCACAAAATTGGAGCTAAGTGGTGGAACCAGCCTTTTAGAAAGAATACAATTTGTAGCCTCCATTGTTAACAAGTACAATGGAAGATTTATTCATTAACCATTTCAAACATTGAGATAAATAATTTACCATCATTCACCAAATATGGCCGTTAGCTTCCAATTCTCTTGTGGACTTCTATCCACCATGCCAACCTCCTCTAAAAACTTCTCCAATTTCTTCCTCCTCTCATTTTAACCCACTACTAACCATCCACCTTCACCTAATACATCGCTCCTCTTTTTCTCTTGTGGGAGTTAACCCACTACTAATTTTTTTCTCTATTTTGAACTCATTATTACACTTGCACATAAATTAACACAACTAACATTATGATTTTTTTTTCATCTCCATCTCCTTGTACTTCTTCTACACTCATCACCTTCTTTGAAAACACCTTAGGTTCAATTTTTGCAACTTCTACTCCTTGTGTCATACTAAAGTACTCTCCTTAGTTCTCTTTGGTTGCTACTATTGCAACACTTTTTCTTCTATTGAAACCCTTTTTCTTTTGTTACGACCTCATTCTCCATTGTTAACAATAAAGTAAAGGCCTAAGATCTAGATTATTTATGTTAGAGAGATCCTTTAGGGTGATGCAATAAGACGTTAAATAGAAACATACTCCATAAGATCACTCTACTCGTATATTTATATTATACTCTTTGTACACTATATATTCTGTACCAAAAGTGTAGATATAAACATTACATATGCTTGGATTGTACTTTATATTACAATTTCTTTATTTCATTTTGTACATTGTTCTACTCTTTATATTTTCTCCTTTTTTCCATGCTTTCTTCTTACAATTAGGTTTGATGCTAGTATAGCTTCTTATCAATGTAGGGGCATGTCCTCTTGCACGTCTTTGAGTCTTATCATCTTTTAAATAGTTCCACACATCATCAAATGTTGCCACAATAGCCTTGTGAGTGTAAGCTATTCTATCTTGTTTTTGGTTCCTATCCACCACCATCCTCTAAAGACCTAATTCATTGTCTTGTCTTTAATACATCATTCTTTTGATAAAAAATACTCTTTCATCAAAAGTATTCCTCAAAATTAGACAATTCTTGTGAAGTCTTTGATCAAGGTAGTACATGTTTTTAGGTTGTCTTGATATGCCCATATGAATTCTCCAAAGTTAACACCATATATTAAATTCATTCTATCATTTACCGAAATATCAATATATGATTTGTCTACAAACATTAAAGTAATTGGCTTTGTCAATGTTGGTACTAATTGATTGATGTCTTGGAGAAGTTTTGATAGTGGTGATAGATGAATGTGGACTTCTATTTCCAACTCCTTTATTTGTGCTCTTGATTTCATTCATTGTTCATTCAATTTATTGTGTTATGACTAGATATTTAGATCAATTGTTGTTATTATGACTCTTCTTAATCAATCATAATTACGTCGAGAGGCGTAAGCCTACAATGACAGCACGGCCTCTATAGGAGGCCAATAGAAGTAACAGTGTAAGAAAAAATAAACCGTTTGTATTCTGGTTCGTGGTAGCACCACTAATAACTAATAATAAATTTACAAACTTTTTATAAACATCACCACTGGAAAATCATGCATAAATTAAGTACCATTTGGATCAACAGCTCGCCTGTTTGGATCATTTACTATATATTCTCGGATGGCTGCCACTGGAAAATCATGCATAAACTTTTAACTCGTTCTCTGCCATTCCTCTATATCGTGGAAGCTGCAGGAGAAGGGCTTAGAGTTTCTTCAATGCGAAAGAGATGCGTCATGAAGATTAACTTAACATGCAGCTGATTCCTAAGAGATATTGCATAAGTTGATCTTTTTTGTTGTAGGCTCTTGCTCTCTAAGAATCTGTGAACAAATATTTGACAATATTTTTTTTCTACTATTTTCTGGAAAAATATACAAATGCATTAGATTGTCTTTAATTGAAATGCTAACTCCTTTCTTAATTTAAATTGGGTCAATTTACATGTCCATACATTCATTATATTTTTCTCTAAATATCGTAGATTTATAGTCCCATTAACCTGTTTGCTCGGTTTTTGATATTTAGATACCTTCTTTCTTTACATGCCCTTACATTCATTATATTTTTCTCTAAAGATATTTGCATGTATCTTTCTTTTCTTCAAAATACAGAAGTCTATCTTTTTTAAGGGTTTAATGTTTTAAAGAATGTGAATGCTTGTTCTCAAAATTAAATAGAGTTAGAGTATTTTAATTTTATATATATATATATATATATATATATATATGCATTTTTTACTATCTTATCATGCTACAATATACTAAAGTTTCTTACTTCACAACAAGCATTTTATTTACCACAATCTAATATTTAAAATGAATGTAAATTTATTTATTTCAAAACATGAATTTGGAAGCACAAAATTTGTTTCCTATTCAAGATTCCATAAGAAGTTTGTAAAATTTCTAATTGTATTCCCAAAGATAACTTACAAGCTAACATGGGTGATGGAATTTTTTTTATTGAGATTTATATTTAGCATTAGTATTCTCATATTTGTGTCTATCTCATTGTTGTTCAATGTAGTGGTAAATAAGTTTATTTATACTAATCATTATATTTGATGTAGATTTGTTAGGTTGTGTCCAAAAAATGATATAGGTTTCACATAGGATGGTGTACATGAACTTCAAGCTCTTTTGGGAATGCACTCCAAAATCCCTAGAATGTTCATATGCATCTTACATGTTTTAGAATTTGAGCTCTTTTAGTGTATTCTATTGATTATCTCATTCAAAATGCCACCAAAAACATCAAATTTGGTTAACAATAAATTAACTTCCACTTCAATTGAAGTGAAGGATACAATTTAAGACCATGAAAATAACAATGAGAAAGAAAATAAGAAAATTTGAATAGAAAAGAAATGGATAGAAAGCAATCTCCTCTCACCTAGGGTGAGGCAAACAATGTTGTTCAAAGTTAGGGCTAGAGTTCAATTAGAGTTAGGGATATGGTCCACAATTAGGGTTAGGGTTCAAATAGAATTAAGATGGTTCAATTACGATTAAGATTAGGGTTGGGGTTATGATGGAGCCAACATAAGATTAATTAGATTTAGGGTTAGGATTTGGGTTAGGGTTATGGTTAGCGATATAATAAGGATTACGATTGGGTTAGCATTAGGATTAGTGTTAGGATTATGGTTAGAGATAGGGTCAATATTAGGGTTAGGGTTAGGGTTAGAGATAGAATTAGGATTAGGGTTAGGGTTAGGGTTAGAAATAGGGTTAGGGTTTAGGTTCAAGTTCGGGTTAGCGATGTAAATAGAATTAGGATTAGGGTTGTCATTTGTGTTCAAATTAGGGTTAGGGCTAGGATTAGAGATAATGTAAGGATTAGGGTTAGGGTTAGGGTTAAAGATAGAATTAAAATTAGGGTTACAATTAGGGTTAGAAATAGAATTAGGATTAGTGTTGTAATTAGTGTAAGGATTAGGGTTAGGGTTAGAGATAGGGTTAGGATTACAGTTAATGTTAGGGTTAGAGATAGAATTAGGATCAGGGTTAGAAACAAAATTAGGGTTAGGGTTCAGGTTAGTGCTAATATTAGGGTTAGGGTTAGGCATAAAGATAAAATTAGGATTAGGGTTGGGGTTAGCATTATAAATAGGGTTATGATTAGGGTGATGGTTAGAGTTAGGGTAAAGATTAGGGTAAGGGTTAGGGTTAGAGATAGAATTAGGTTTAGGGTTGAGGTTTTTGTTATGATTAGGTTTAGGGTTAGGGTTTTAGTTAGAGATGGAGTGAAGATTAGGGTTAGGTTACAATTAGAGATAAAATTAGGGTTAGGATTAGTTGGGGTTAGGTTACAGATAGGGCCAACATTAGGATTAGGGTTAGGGTTAGAGATAGAATTAGGATTAGGATTGAGGTTTCTATGAGGGGAGCAATGTCTTTCAAAGTTTGGGCTAAAGTTCAATTAGAGTTAGGGTTATGGCACAATTAATTAGGGTTAGGTTTAGGATTGGGATTAGGGTTATGGTTAGAGATATAATTAGGATAAGGGTTGGGTTATCGTTAGGATTAAGGTTAGGGTTAGGGTTAGAGATAGGGTCAAGATTAGGGTTAGGGTTAGGTATATAATTAGGATTAGGGTTAGAGATAGGGTTAGGATTTGTGTTAGAGATAGAAATAAAATTAGGATTAGTGTTAGGATTAAGGTCAGGGTTGAGGTCTTTGTTGTGATTAGGTTTAGGGTTAGGGTTTTGGTTAGAGATAGAGTGAAGATTAGGTTTAGGTTATAATTAGAGAGAATTAGGGTTAGGGTTAGGATTAGTTGGGGTTAGGTAAAGAGATAACTCTAGGATTATGGTTAGGGTTAGGGTTAGAGATAGGATTACCTGATTACAATTGCGGTTTGTGTGAGGGGAGCAATGTCTTTCAAAGTTAGCGCTAGAGTTCAATTACAGTTAGTGTTATGGTACAATTAGGGTTAGGGTTCAAATAGATTTATGATGATTTAATTAGGGTTAAGGTTAGGTTTATGGTTATGATGGATCCAACATTAAATTAATTAGGGTTAGGGTTAGGATTGGGATTAGGTTTACAAACATTTTACTCATTTTAGAAAAAATTACCAATTTGGTTTAACTTATATTATAATATAAGATAAATATTTTTCAGAAAAGATTAAAGTCATGTGTAGTAGTAGATAAGACATCCATAAATCTAAATTTTAATTTTTTGTAACATATTTTGTTCTACTACTTATTTGTAATATACATGGCTTTCAAAATGTGTAACATTAAATAATGTCTTGAAGTGGATGTGAGGAAAATATATGTGAAAAATTAATTGTAATGAATGTGTCACAAATATATGAAATACTAAATGTTTCACATATATGTGTGTGTGTATAATCCAAACCCTAATTCTAAGCATAATCCTAACCATAATGTAAACCCTAAGCCTAACCATTATTTGAACTCTAACATTAATACTAATCATAATCTTGAACTTAAACCGACCATAACTATTATTCTATCATTCTATCATAATCATAATAATAATCCCAATCCTACCCATTTCCTCACCCTAACCATAATTCTTACCTTAACCTGAACATTAATTTAAACCCTAAACATAATCCTAACCATAGAAAAAAATTCTAACCCTAACCATAAACCTAATGCTAACACTTACCTTAACACTAAACCTTAACTATAACTATAACCCTAACCATAAGCCTAAACCCTAACCCTAACCATAATCATAAACCTAAATACTAAACCTTAATCCTAAATGGTTAACCCTAAATCTAATGCTAACCTTAACCATGATATAAAATTTAACCCTAATGCTAACCCTAACTGTGATATAAATCATAACCCTAATTATATTAATTTTTCAATGTATAGCACTAAACCCTAATGCTAACTATAACCATAATCATAAGTATAAACCCTAACCCTCACCATAATCATAATCGTAAACCAAATCCTAACCCTAATGCTAATCTTAACCTTAATCCTAACCTTGACCCTACCCTAACCCAAACATACCCTTAGCAAATATAAATCCTTACCCTACCCCTAATTATAATTCCAATCCAAACCTTAATAGTAATTCCAACCCTACACTTAGCACTAACCAAAGCCTTATTCCTAACCTAAAACCTGTTATAATTATAATCCAAACCCTAACCGTAATTTTTCCCCTAACCCTAACAAATTCTCACACTAACTATGACCATAAACCCAACCTTAACACTAAAACCTAACCCTAATCGTAATGCACCATAGAAAAAAAGTACCCTTAGCTTGACATGGGATTAATTCATGATAAAATGGACTTAATGAGGTCTTAATCTAGTGCTAGGTCTTGGACCCTTGCAAATTGAATAACATGCATTTATCAATATCTTGCAAAGGTGTTGTAAAGTGTTGTAAGATACTTTCACACTTTTCTATACCTAATGAACCTATTTCTCCCTAATTCAACATTATAAAATGTATTTAATTGAATTATTACATCAATCTAGAAGGCTTGTAAAATAAACTTAATCAATGTTATTAAATTTCCACAATCCATAAGAATATTAGTAGTTTTTTCTGGATTTGATTGTGTGTAAGCTTTTTGAATCAACGTTTCGAATCACACTCCGTGATCCATCATTAGGATAGAGAGCTCAAGGATTTATCTTGATGATGGATCACAGAGTGTGATCCAAAATGTTGATTCAAAAATCTTACACACAATCGAATCCAAAAAAAACTACAAATAAACTTAATGTTAAACTAGTGTTGTAATGTGTCCCACACATTCACATTGGTTCTTGTGCCTTCCTAGGCTATGTGGACCTCATTTTAGTGTGGTAAAGTGTATTTAATCATACTTTCACATTGAGTTCTATGTCCCAAGCCATAATTGAAATTCACATCATCATTAATAGGCCCCTATTAACCCATATTGTGCATCTTAAGGCCTAAATTGATCAAATAATTGACAAAGTTATAATTTAAACCTTATTTCCTTATCTCTTGGCTTCCTAGTTGTCAAAATGGCCCCTATGGGACCCATTCACCATCCATGGTGAATTGGTCCCATTCGCCATGGGTGGTGAATGAGTCCCATTTGGCCCATTTTTGACCTTTGAGTGGGAAAAAAAGTGAAATTTAAGTTTAATCTTATTTCATGTTGGCCTGTGATGAGGTATTAATAGGTAAAATGGGTGGATTTCCTATAAATACAACCTTCTAAGCCCTAATTTACATCTCTCAACTCATTTTATAACTCATTCATCATTTATCTTCTCAAGAAAGCTAGGGTTTTAACATTACAAGTCATTCAAGATCAATTTTCAGACATTCAAGGGAAAATTCTTCATGTTTTGTTGTAGAATTTCAAGATCAAACATCATGGAAAGGTAATAAAATCCATAATTTCATGTTTCATTCCATTATTTCATCATTTTGGTTTAATTACCTAAAAGGGGTTTGACCAAGGCAAACCCCCCCATGCCCTAATATCCAACTTTTCTCTCTCTTGTCTTGTGTGTTTGCAGATTTAGAACTCTTGGAAGCTTGGAAATAATTGGAGATCAAGTTACAAGGTTTCTCAAGTCTTATATTCATTCAACAAGTCAAAATATCAACAAAAACTCATTTTTAGGTTTAGAAATCAGAGTTTTAGAAGCAGACACTTGTAGAGAATCAAAGTGCAGATCGAGAGCTCCAGATTCCACCTTTGAATATTAAAAAAAATCAAAAGTGGACTCATTATCCATGAGTGGCGAATGAGTCCCACTTCTAGGCAATTTTGAGTTCTTTGCATTTTTTGATACTCTTTTGTTAGAAACAGGTTCTGGCTTAGTTTTGCAGAACTGGGATTGATTTGCCCAGAATGGCGAATGAGTCCCTCCAGGCTTGAAAATTAGCATCAACAACATTTCAAATGTCATTTCCAGTCTTCATCCACATTCCAGGTGGACACTTTAGTTTGGTTCATTTCTGTTTAGTTTTGCATTCATTTCCAAGTGTTTTTACATTACATAATGTGTTTCCAAACATCACTGGTTTCTTAGGTTTTGCATTCATAATTAATCAATTACTTAGTTTAGTTGCATCTAGATCATCTCATTTAGCCTCAATAACATCATACATTGCATAATTTGAGTGAACCTAGCTAGATCTTTTGTGTGGGGTTTATCTCTCTCCTTTTAGGTGAAACATCCTAAGAGTGCAAGAGTAGCCTATAATCCCTACCCAAAAATCTATGGTTCACATAATAATAAATCTAAACCAAACCCTAACCCTAATGATAAACCTAACCATGATATAAACCCTAATCCTAAATGCTAACTCTAATCATAACCATAAATATATTAATTTTTTCATTGTGTTACACACGCCACGACTGCTACTAGCAAATATATAACCTATATATAAAATACGCCGAGATTTATCTCAAGGCGTTTAAGTTTTTCATCATTCAGCTTTAATAAAAATTAAAGTTGAAAAAATTCAACGCCTTGAGATACATCTCGGCGTATTTTATATATAGGTTATATAGTTGCTCTAGTATTGTTTATAACTTCTTGATATTTGTAGATTTTGAAACTTCATTTGGTCTATTTAAGTTTTTTGTGTCATTATGGGTTGTGTCCAATTTATGCAATATTGATATAATGTAAAGATTATTACAAAGATATTATGAATTATTTATTTCTAATTCTAAATATTTGTGTCCATTTATCCATCTTTGTCGTGTGCATTTCAATTATTTTCTTTTATACTTAGTGATTATTTGTTTCTTTAACTTCTCTTGTTCCTAACAACTAATTTGATCGAAAAAACTCTTTAACACTCCTTCTAATTGAGTTGTTGAGTTGCAAAGGGATCTATTTCAACTTGTAGTTGGTGTTGTTGTATCAACTTGATTAAATTTTGTTCATGCCCTCTTCTATAGTGACATTTTTGAGCATCAAATATTTGTTTGAGCTACTACTGAATGATTTGGTTAACAACATTTTATATATTGGTGAAATACGAGATTTAAATCAATTTGTGGTCCTATTAGAGTAATTGTGAATATATTTGGGTTTACATTAACTCTTAGAGTAACTTTCTTTGGTCTCTTGATATGCTCCTTAATTTTGCTTATGATTTCACTAGTTGGAGTGACCATTTATGTTGAATTTTCTCCTTATTCTTTATCTTATTCCTTTGTACCTTGCTATTTTTCTCTATCTCTTTTCTCTTTTTCTTCCAGTTTTGGATATTGTCCTCAATATTTGTTTCTATGCCCAATGCTTTGTTAATTTATTCTTTTTGCGTTTCCTCTATTTGTGGCATTGGACCTTTTATTGACATTTCTCCATTTTTCATTGGTTGTTGAGGTAGATCTTGTTTAGCTACATATTGTTGTATATGTGGGGGAGAAGGTGGTACCTATTGGATTTTGTTCATTCTATTGTTAGCTTTGGACCATTATATTGTAAACATGTTGAGCTAATGTAACAACCTCTTCATATATCTTTTGTTGGAGTTTCTCATTGTTAAGATTTTGGACTAAAGTATCCATTTGGTGTTTTGTTTTTATCTCTTGATCTTGAAGGCTTTGTAGTTGCAATTTTATTGTTGAAGATAGATGTAAGTCCATTACTACCTCATCCATAGCTTTGGTTTTTGAGGAAACATCCAATTTAAAGGTCTCTTCTTATTGTCCAACTACCTTCTTTTGTAGAATTATTTATAATTCCATTGAAGATCCTTGAATGATTTTGGTCTATCGGATATGGGCTAGTTGTGATAAATCCCATCATTTTTTGGACTATTATTTCCCTATTGATTGTGGTTGCGAAAGGATAATATTAAACCTCTTCTAATGGTTTATTGATTGTATATAAAGATGCAAGGATTATTTTCTCATTTAGGACATGTTATTTTACCTTTCCTTGTGCCACTTATTGCCTTGTTTTATTTTGGAGTTACTTCTTATTTTGAAGTACGTTCATATTTTACTAATCTTTTATGTGCTTTTTGTTTTTGTCATTTTGACTTCTTTTTCTATTCTTTTGTGTCATTTTCTTTTTCTAAGCCCATTTGAAGAAGTCACTTTGTGATTTATTATATTGGAGTTTTAGCTAATGAAACTTTGGTTTTCTTCTATTTATATTATTTTTTATTGATCAAGTAGGAAGGAGCCTAAACCCAATTACATCAAGTATCCCATAAAAAAATAAAGAAAAAAATAACTACCAAAGGTGGCCACCAAGACAAACCCAACCTAGCAGAGATAGTTCCAATCTTTGGACAAGGAGTCCATAGTCTCCTCCAAATAGGTAGCCTCTAAAGTATGCTTAGTATTCTTTCATTTATTTTTAGTTTCCAATTGGTCCTCTTGGTCCTCTTCTAGGTCCTATGTCTTCTTCTTCTTCTTCTTTAAATTTGATTGCATAGTCACCACCTCGATCACAAATTTATTCATTATGCCATTTCTTATTTTCACTAACTCATTGAATGATTTCCCCATTTTAATCAATCTATTCTGATATAGGTTAATAGATTATATATGTTCTTCCATTTTTCATCACAAATTTTTCAATCCTTTTGCTCTTATTGAACCATCTCAATAACACAAATTATGTTTCTTAGGTTGTCAATATCTACATTGGAGGTTTCCCATGGGAACTCATACTATTCTATCTTCTCAACGCTTTGAATCTCTTCCTGATCTTCCTTGGCATTTCCCTCTTCATTCTTATACTCTAAGTTATCCACATCCCTTGAAGGGTTTTGAGAGGAGAGAGAACAAGATGCATCATCTTCTTCTTATTGGGAGAGGGTAGTTAATTCCTTTGAATTATAGTAGGGTTCTTCATCTAAGGGATGGAAAAAATTACCCTCATCATAATTAATCTCCCTTCATATTCAACCTCAACATGTTTACCTTTCATGTTAGATAATTTATTTTTATCATTAGCATAGGCCTTTGCAAATCTAACTGACCTACCACAAAAAGGCTCTTTTTCCCCCTTACCAGAGACTTCTTCATCACCCAATAACTCTTTGTCCTTATTTCTAAAAATTTCTTCATCCAAAATTTCTATAACATAATCCTTTGAGGCCTTGTATTTTTTCTTTTGACCTTCACTCTTCTTTCCCTTAAAGGCTCTTAAAACACAAATTATCTAGATTGGAAGGGTTCTTTTTTGTTTTTTGTTTTTATAAATGAGTCTATTTCTGGGTGGCCAAAATATAGGAGGCCTTTCTTTTAGATATGGAGGTAGGATTAGGAATCAATAGTCTATCCTCATTTGTTTGCTTCTCAATATAGACATTTTTTTTTCTTCCCGATAGAGCTAGGGTTACAAAGGGGAGAGGTTTCTAGATTCTCCATGGGGATGGGGTTATGAACAACCTTAAAACCCTAGTAAAGGTGTTTAGGATATTGGTATTCCCCTTAATATCCTTAAAAAAAACCTTAGTGCTAGTAGTGGAGGGCACATCCTTCAATAGATTAATCAACACATTGGATTTTTTAAACTTGAGGATTATGCATAGGGTGAGACTCAAACCACATTGATACAAGGTAAAAATCAACCCTTGATGAAGAGGAGAATATGCCCCCTCATAAATGCATGTATCTAATGAAGACAAAAAATAAAATGACACACTTATAGTATTCCCATGTCTAAGGTGATCAAGGAGAAGAAAGTGATACCCATGCACAATACAAAATATCTCTTCTAAGGTAAAATGTTTCATTATATACAAAATCACCATACACCACGATGTGAAAAGGTATTCTCTGCTATAGCCATTTTGAAGCCTTTTGATATTTTCACATTTTTCCAAAAGATCCTCGATAAATATTTGGTAGCTCATTTTACTGAATCTCTTCACCTTAGCACCCTCACAACTAAGTTCGATTGCTAGAGCAATAAGATTCTCAATGACAGTGAAGCTAACTCCTCCAATAATGACAAACCCTTCTTCCAAAAATAAAAAAACTGAGAAGAGAGTCATCAAATCCTCTCATAGCATAAAAAATATGGGTAAAGGTCCCTCTGTCAAAAGTATCCCATAATTCAACATTTTTCTTCAAAGAGGCATAAGAAAAGGGTTTGATTCTTAGCCTTTGGCCCCCCATATTAACTTAAAACAAGTTACGCTACCAGAGATGAATAAAATGACTTCAAAATAACAAGCCACACAATCATAAATGATGAAAATAACACTGTTAGTTCTATTAAAGATACAAAACCATATAATCCTTTTCCACCCCATAATAAATGCCAATTTATAACTCTTTCTCTTAAACAAACAAGAGAGATTGAGAGTCCAATCATCCTTTTTTAAAATTCTTCATAAGACATTTATAACAAGTCTAATGCGAACTTTATATCTCTTAGAAGTTTTAGATTTATACCGTATCTTCTCATTCATTCAACTAACCTTGAATTTTTTTTCTTTACTTCCAAAGTTAGTGATAAAATAATCCTTACAATTCTTGAAAATTTGATTCCTCCATGTGGGAGAAATGATAAATCTCCTAATAATTTTTCCTTCAATCATAAGTTCAATCACCTTCTCATTGATTCATAAGGTGATATCACCTTTCTATATTTAAATTTTATTCACTTTAAACTTATCCCTACTAGGCATTCTAGAACCATAATAATTGTGACCGAGGATATTAGTATGGGCCAATTACACTTTATACATGAAGAAGCAAAGCATATCATGCCACTAATACTCAATCTTAAACAAGATCATTCAAATGAAAGATAAACTAAACATTTATTGAAATGAAGCATTCTTAACTATGAAAGCATTTAAATGTCTACTCTAACCCATATGAAACTTATCCCGTTGTGGGATTGGTGTCGTGTTGATGTGAAACGACGACCCTTTCCCAACCCTGTGGATCAGTGAGCTTGTTTCAATTAATTCTATTGAAGAGAATTAATGAAACATTTGTGATATGTGGATGAAAACATGACTTATACTAAAATGAGTATGATGCAAGAGTTAATCTACCATGATTTTATGCTAAATGATTCATATATGCAATTTCTAAGCTAATACAAATGATATTTAAACCAAAAAGATTCAAACCCTAATTATCTAATTAGCTAAATGGATGCATGAAAGCCATTAATGGAATCTAAGCTATTATGAAACTAATTTAAACTAAAATATACTAAATGTGAGCTAAATATGAGTGTGAGTGTGAGTGATTTCAACAACATAAGTTTTCTTTGAAAGATGTATGATGGATCCATTTGTCTCCAAATAGTGACTTATTTATAGGAGAGCAAGTGAGAAATGAAGGGTTGAGATCAAAAAGATTAATCAATGGTCAAGGATGGAGGAAATTGGAGGCATGGATCATGGATTCTCATCAATGGGTGAGAATGCAAGATGAGATTTAATCAAGGGTTCTCATTCCTTCCAAGCAAGCACACTTTTGACCTTTACAAGAGGTCAAAAGTTAGCTTGCACAAGAAGTCACAAGTTAACTTGCATATGAAGCTAAGTGAGAATATCCCCTTTTAAAAATGATTGGAGAGAGAATATTCTTTGGAATATTCTCATGGGTGAGAGAAAAGGATATTTAGTTAATTGAAACTAAATTAAATTGTGCAAAGGAGGAATATTCCTTTGCAAGTGGGAGGAATTGGATTAATTAGATAATTGCTAATTAAACAAGGGTTTAATCATGCAATTAGGGGAATTAGAAGAATAAAGTGATATTCATTAAATTAAATGATTTAATGAATGGGGAAAGGTGAAAATGACATTTAATTAAATAACTTAGGGTTATTTAGTTAAATAAGGAGACTTGGGAAGTAAATTAAATACTTTGATTTATTTAATTTAATGAGATGAAATGTTAGCATGAAAGGGGGAATTAACCTGATTAAATGAATTAGGTTAATAAATGAAAATGATGCAATTCATTAAATAACTAGGCTAATTTAATTAATTGCTTGCAAGAGGATGGGTTTCAAGAGGAAATGATGTTAGTATACCTGATTCAAGTGTATGATATCATTCAAGATGTTTTTTAGTGTCTACAATAATTAACTGTTACCTTTCCAAATTTTAGTTTTGTCCACTTTCAACTTATCCCATTCGGGCTTAAAATCACCTTGATAATTAACCGTCTTATTGATGATTATCCAAATAAAGGGATTAACCCCTAAATTCCTTTTATTATCCATAGATGGACAAGTTCTTATCATTTGATAGTTTCTCCTTAACCACCATTGGGAGTTCCCGATCATATTTCTAGTACTTCCAATCCTGAAAATTAAGACCAAGATTAACAAAAGCATCAACAACACAATTACCTTCTCTATAATCATGCCGCACTATAACTTGGGTGAAATTTTTCAAAAGTGATTTGTTGTCCTTAATAAAATTTATTATCCTCTATGGAGGGGCTTTTAATTTTTGAATCAAGTCAATTATTAATTTTGAATCCCCTTCAATTTCCACTTTATGGAATCCCAGTTGAATTATTCTTCTGATGGCCCACCAAACCTCTTCAACTTTAGCCTCATTATTTGTTCTATTTCCTATGTTTCTAGTAAATCCCTCCATCAAAACTCATTTTTCGTCTCTTATAACACCACTTGTAGCCACAAGACTAATATTTAATTTTAAACAACTATTAAGTTTTAACTTAACCTATCCCTTTTGAGGGAACAACCACTTAGCTTGCTTCCTCAAAATATCCTTGACCCAATTGACCTTAGTAAGGTCTTGGTTTATCCCCCAATTATACTTATTTGAAGCTCAAGAGGAGAAGGAAGTTTTATAACATTTTTTAACTCCACCACATTAACATTTTCTTGTAGTCCAACTTTTATGCTTTGAAACATTGCACAACTATCCCTCTTTTGTTCTTTGGAAATCTAATTATTATGTTCCTTCTAGAGTCCCCAAATATATGAAGAGGGACCTATTTCCAAATTTCCTTAATCACAAGATGGAGAAAAGGTGAATATAAGGTTTAACTGGTGACAAAGTCTTTCAACATGGAAAATCATTAAGTTTTGCAAGGCCTCCTCCCATACATCCCTAACAAACTTGTAGTGAAAAAAGAGACGATCCACTGTTTCCTCACACTACAACATAAAATACATCTGTTAAGAAGATGAAATACTTGTTTAACCAAGTTGTTAATAGTGAGGATTCTATTATGTGAGGAAGACCACCAAAAGCAATTGATTTTAGGAAGAATCTTGTGGTCCCAAATAATACCCCGATAAAAAGAAGCACTATAGTTATAAAAAATTAAGTCATAGGATGAAATCATTGAGAAAAATTGGGTGATACACCTTGTTCAACAATATGCAATGTAAGTGGAAAAAAATTCCCTTGTATACATTGTGGATCTCACTTGGCTAGGGAGAGAACACATAGCTTAGTAGGCTTAATAGGACATTGTGTCTACTTTCTGAATACCCATTTGATTTAAAATTTAAATCCTCATCTACATGCATGCACACACACATGGGATCCTATGGTTATTTTAGATTAGTTAATTTGGTAGAAATCATTGTACGTGTGGTTTCTAACGGTATTGCCACAATAATGGGTTACACTTTTTGGGACATCCTAATTTTTGCTTGAAATCACATATTTTTAGAAAATACAATGATTTAAGACTGGAAAGGTTCCATTTAAATGATTTTAATTAAAGAGGGATTGATCAAACCCCCTTAGATCAAACCCCCTTGGATAGAACCTTGTTAGATTTAAACCATACCTATAATCAAGTCTCCTCTACACCTATCAAAATGTTGATAAAAAACCACTTTTGATTTACCTTTTGGGTGATCAAATGAATTCATTTAAAATTTATGTTTTGTAAGCCTGTAGCCCTTATTATAAGCTTCCCAAAAAGTATAATTTTAAATATGTTTAATTTGATTATTATATACATTTTTTAATTTCTAGAATGTAGGACTCTTCTTTAATGAACATCCGCCTTTGTTTCACATACTTAAAAAGAAAAATAGAGAAAAAAAATTCTAAAAAATACATGTGCACTAGGTATTGATGTCCTTATTCCAAAAAAAAAAAAAGAATAAGTTAATTCAAATGAATATAAAAAATTTTATGTGGGTCAAGTACACCTCAAATTCAAATTATAATTACCCCTGACTTGCTCAACTAAAAAAAAAATTACGCAACAAAAATTATGAAAACGCATATCCATGCACTAGATATTGTGAAAATTTTGTATTTTAAAAATTAGACCAGATCCTCGGCTCCATAAAAAAGATATGCAGTCCGAAGTAAGCATCACTTTTTAAAAATCCTAATTAGTAGAAAAAATAAGTTTTTAAAAATTACATAAAATGATTCACAATTTATTTTTAATTTTTTTTTTAAAATATAATTAGAATCTACACAAAAGATCTAACAAATAACTAGTTTGATTCATCTTGAAATTCTTAGTGGTTTAGCTGCTATAGGGGTAAGAAAGTGAATATCTGGTGAAAAATCCAGATTTTAATGTCAAGTTTGGCCAAAAATTGTAACCCATTATTGTGGGATCACCCCTAAATATACATTTCATTGATAGGCATATAACATAGGCCTAT